>OX456523.1:90309087-90336207 GCA_949748255.1 Eustalomyia histrio
TTTAATGGAATTTTTTTAGTACCCAGCAAAACTTTGGTAATGGGTGCGATATTCTCATGCGTTAACTTGTAATGATAGCTCGTTACCTTTTTCATTATTTGCAAGCATAAAGTAATAAATTACTGATTATTGATTACCTATTATATGATTTATAAATGTAAAGTAATAATTAAAATATTTTTGAAAATCTATTTTTAGATACATTACTTTGTGTTTTTGTAAGCAAAAGGGTAATGTATGTTTGTTTTGACAACACCAGTAAAAACAAAGCGCATATATTCATTTAAATTTAAAGCAATTAATTACAATATGCGTCGATAGCTCAGTGGGTAGAGTTCTTGGCTGGCAACCAGAGTTCCCCGGTTCGATTCCCATCATGACCACATTATATTTAATAACGCTTAAAATATTTATAATAATTTTTTTAATAAAAATTCCATTTTTTTAAATCTATTTTTAGACACATTACGTTTTCCATTGTCGTAAGCATATAAGTAACTTCTTACATTATCACCTCTAAAGTAATGGGTATATACATTACTTTGAGGTTCATCGCCTGTAAAATTCATCAGTGAAGTAAGGTGTAAAGTAATCCATGAGCCCCTATGGCTACACATTACTTTACACATTTACCACACATTGTTTTTCTGGGTAGTTGCAAAACGTAAATCACTTAGTTTTGTGAGGATAATAAATTTTTTTATTACACTTAAAATACTGAAATTATCGACAAATTCGTTACCGAAATACCGAACCAGGCATTATTTCATGCATGTTAGAAATCCGAGATTAAATTGTATGAAACTTTTTATTAAAAAAAAACTATGTAGTTCTCATCCCTAACTTAATAAATTTAAATAACAGTTAATAAAATGTCAATATAATTAGACTTGTTTCGTTTTACTGTCAGGGATGGAACTTCTTAAATAATACTGATACTTAAGCAAAATTATTTCCACTAATTAGTCTGTTATTGAGGTATCAAATCAGTTGACGATTGACTTTGTTATCAAAAGTTGTTTTTAATACTTCTATGTTGTTGCACAAACTTTACATTTTAAGAAATAATAAGTTAATATTTTTTGAAAATATTATAGAAACATTTCTCCAATTTTGTAATTGTTGAAATTATTTTTATATTGTTGTATAAAAAAAATCAGAATACTTTTAGGATTGTATATAAAATTCTAAGTATAACCAATTTGTTTTAGTTTTTATAGACTTAAATAAAATCAGATAAAAATAGCTGATGCATTCTGTCTTACAAAATTTATAATTTTTAAATATTCAGCTTTTATTTTTTGTTTATTTACACGACAAAATTATTTTTTTACCAACAATAAAATTCAAAGCCAGAAACAAAATTTGTTGAAGGTTTATATAAAAAATTATATTTAAGTTTGGTAAAAATGAACTATAGAAATAAAAAACCTACATGGAATACTTTTACTGAAAAAATAATTTGTGATATTATTTTTTGGAACAACTAAAACTAGAGATTTCACGAATATTCGGTCCCTATTTGGTATTCGGCATGTTTTGGATATTTTCCGCATACCGAATATTGCTACTATTCATCCGAATATTGCCACTGATCCGCCAAATCATTCGTTTTATAAAAATGTGCTAAAATCAATGATTTTTATTCAAAAGAAGTCGAAATGAGTCCAAAATCTTAAAAAATTTCAACAAAATTTGCTTAAGATTATTTCTTGGTTGGCATTCAATACCTTTTCATAATAACGGTAGTTGGCTACCAAAACTACTTTAATACCATGTTTCTACATAACAAGTAATTTCTTAAACACACAAGCTGTACACAAACAAGTACGTAAGCTAATGAGTTTTTATAGTACACTTGTCTTACTTACGTTTTGTTACGTTGTTTTTTTTTATATTGTCAAATTACATTATTGCCATAGTATATAGTTTTGTATTTTGTTTACTTTTTTTATGCTAAAGTACAACTCTTTCATTACTAAATGCCAACTCTAGTACAAATATAAACGAACAGCTGTTTTTTATTTACAAAACAAAGTTAATTTATATGAATAATTATATGTGAATAAAATTAGTTATTTATTAAAAAAAATAAAGGGAAAAAATGTTTCCATCTATTGAATTACATTTTGATAGTGATTCAAGTGACGGTGATGGTGTAGACATTCGTTTATGCCGCAGAAATATCCGAGATGCCTTAGATGTTATGGATCTACCGGAAGAGCGGTGAGTAAAAACAAAACACTTACGTTTTCACTCAACAAAAATTGACATTTGTATTATAGAACCGCAAACTAATTTTTAATACTCGATTGGGCAACATTTTTGAGAAACTTGTTATCTAGAAACATGCCATAAGACCGATATGAAAATTTTAAAATGTTGATTTCATTAAAGGCAAGTTTTTTTATGCATTACCGGGTTTATTGCACCATTTTACCGGTTCAATTTTTAAATATCTTAAACTACCGTTATAATAACACTAAACTACCGAAACACCGGAATTTGTTTATTTTTTATTCAACCGAATATTCCGTATTTGAAGAATACACTATTCGTGACATCACTTATTAAAACTCACTTCTTGTTAACAATTTTTACTTAAAATTCCATGTATTTAGCGCCATCTTGTAGTGCCAATAAGACCCAAATCAAAATTTTTTTTCACACAACGCTATATGTGTTTTTTTAAAATTAAAACTAAACTTTTTTTGTGTTTTATGGTAAATATTTTTTTTACGTCATTTTAAAATTTTGGCACTTTAAAAGTGGAACAAATTTTGGTATAAAATATAAAATAGACATATTTAAAAACATGTTTTTTATATTTTGTTGCAAAAACTTGGTTCTATTCATCTTATTATCTTTTAGGCGATAAAGTAAGGGGTCACTTATATGGTTAGGAGAATGGGAAAAGTAATGTGCCTAAAAATATATTTTAATAAAAAAAAAATATTTTTTTTTATTAAAAACAAATTATTACAAATATTTAACAAGTTATTAAATATATGTGGTCATGACGGGAATTGAACATGGGAATTCTGGTTGCCAGCCGAGAACTTTACCGCCTGAGCTATCAAGGCAACACAAGTAATATATCTATCAACACAAAGTAATATATCTAAAAATAGATTTTCAAAAAATATTTCAATTACTTTACATTTATGGATCATATAATAGGTAAACAATAATCCGTAAACAATAATCGGTAACTTATTACTTCATGTTTGCAAATTATGTAAGAGGTTACGACTTATCATGACAAAATAACGCATGGGTATATCGCACCCATTGTCAAAGTTTTGCTGGGTTCTTTTATAATCTTTCCAAAAATATATTATTTATCACTATTCATGACCAACGTTTTATTTTTGATTTTTTCTCTATAGGACAAAGCACTGTGCGAGATTTTGAGCTAGTGTGGAATATATTATTAAATAAGCCAAATGGAAATTAAATCTTACGAGCAAAAGTATAATTGAATATTAAAACAGTTGCAGCCAGAATTCGATTGACAATTAATACTGTGGCAATTATCTGTAAAGTGAACTGTTCTTTTTCCGTAACCCTTGATTTACGCGAAATTTAAAGAAATCGTTTTTAAATAATATAGTGTTAATCAAGAAATAAGAGTATTTTTTAATATATATAATTACATATATTCTGACAAACTTTAAAACTTTTTGCAACTTTTCTTTTTAAGCTAAAAAAAATTGCTTGTATATTGTAATTAACTTTAAACCAACACAAAAAGTTGTTTGTAACTACGAATTTGCCTTTTTATTCATACTCCATAAACATATACAAAACTTACACAACTAGGTATGCAGTACACAATTTGGTATTTTTGTGAGTCCGACTAGTTATAAATACAGTCGAAAATCTATGTAAGTAAAATTTTATTGTAGTAAAGCTTATTTTATTTCATTTTTCATAGTATTAAAACATTTAACTATCCTACTTTACAATATTTTTAATTTTTTCAACTATTTTACTATTTCAGTTTGCTGCAAAAACTTGTATAACACCATTGTGAATCTGACAAGTTACATAAAATACACTCACAAAATTAAATTAGTAAAACGTATCGTGTTTCCGTTTTCTAATGTTAAATATTTAAGTTGAAATGAAGATTTCACAAAGACATTTAGCTATTCAGGTTACTAATTTTCTACATTCTTTTTACTATTTTTTTTTTGCTGCGGCATCTTTAAAATAGTAGAGACGTGTGTTTAATGTGTATTTAATGTAAAGATTTTTTTTATTTAAATCGATTTAAAATTGTCAAAGTTGTAATTTTTTTATAAACATACAATAGAATTATAGCATTTATAGGAAAACACACTAAGGTCAGCTCTATTAAAAAGCGACTTTAAATTAAAAACCTGTTATTATCTATCGGACTATTATAGCCAAAATTAAAGCCAGTTTTAAGTTGAACCGGCTTTAAATGGGTATCACATCAAATATACCAAATGCAATTTTTGTACAAAAAAAAAATAAACAAGTAGCAACATTGATACTTTAGAACTTCTAAAGTATACTTTATTTTTGACTATGATTACGCACCAATGTATATAAGTGTGCAATAACAACGCACCAGAAATTCATTATTTACAAATAGTAGGAAAACTTTTACAATTTTCAATTCAATAAAAGGATTTTTTTACTAAAAATTTAGAAAAAATTAAAAAAATGTGTAAAAAAATTCACTAGCAAAAAAAGTCAAAGTTAAATTTTATTTTATTATTTTAGATATTGTTAAAAATATATAAACATATCTGAGTTACACTTAAATAACTATTTTATGTATATTTGGGAAAGTAGAAAGAATAAGAAGAAAATTTAAAAAATTCAGATATTATTGTAAAAATTTCCCCCACAGTTTTGGTAAAACTTTAGAAACATATATATTAACCCAGCAAAAAAAAAGTAGCAAAAGAAAAGAAAAAGAAGCAGTGTTGTGAAAATTTGGATCGGAACCAATGATTTTGACATAGGGGTGTCATAGGGTGGAAGTTTTCTTTTATGATCCTTTTTCATTGCATCTAAAGCCCTTCTTATGGTTTAGTGAAAAATTAAATCTTTTGTTCTTCCCAAATAAATTTTGAATTTGTAATTTAGATTTCTACAGGACATTAGTAATCGAGCCTTAGCCTCAGTTTCACTATCTCCCGTTAGCTTCTACCTGGGACCTGACTGACACATTTGTTGTTATTTCCTATACAAAGTTTGAATTTTACTGTTCGTTAAATTTAAGCGGGAAATTCGGCGGGCCTTATTTATCTCTATTCGAAATGCTTGCAACTTTTACTACAACAAATTTTTTTACTTTTTGTAGCGTCATAGATTGGAAAAGTGTTTAATTTCATTAAAAATTACATTTTTATAAGTTGTGAAAAAGAACTTCCTTAGAAGAGAAAAATCAGAACTAAAAGATACTTTAGAATCAATGAAAAATTAATTCCTTTAGAATCACTTCCATTTATTTTTGCTGGGTAGTTAATCCAAAATATTATATTTTAATATCATATCATTTTAATCACATTAGTAAAGACTATAATCGAAAATTTTGTTAAATTATAGCGTATAGTTTAAAAAATATTTCACTTTGAAATCACCCCTACTTTTTGTATAAATTGGGGAAACAATGCTGAATTTATGAAACTAAATAGTTATTTTACTTATCTATTATATATGTAAAATTATATGTTATATAATATTATATACAATTATATTAAATTATATATAATTATTTATAATCATATCTTTCGGCCTTAGAAAAAATGTGCAGAAAAAATGTTGTAAAAAACAAAAAACAATAAATGTTCAAACAAAAATCATATCTACCCAGCAAAAAAAAAGGGAGCCATTCTGTGACTATAACTTCTTTCATTGCTTCCTAAACTTCAGTTGACATTCTTTTATGATTTTTTAGTGTTATTCAAAGGCACTTCCAAAAAAATTCATGTGTTCATATTTCAAATGCAGTGATCAGGATATAAACCCGATGCATATCTTTAAAAATCACTCCTCATTACTTCTAAAGCATAAGTTATAGTATATCGTATATTTTTTGAATCTAAAGCATCTAAAGCAAATTGAAAAAATAGTTCTGATGAAATTTTTTAATTTTTTTTTATTAAATCATTTTTTATATTTTAGTTTAAAATTTCATAAGGGTTAGAATTTATGCAGTTTTGCAATTTTATAAAAGTTTTGAAAAATCAAGAAAAACAGTTTTTTTAACCTTAAATTGAAACTAGCTGGCCTGTCATTTGGATTTTTTCAGCCTTAAATATTTATGACGACGCAATCTGTACATTTTTGCATTATGTTTATTACTTAACAATACACCATTTCCAGTTTTAATTCAGAATTTATCAAAATAATTTCAAAATTGTGTAAAAATTATTTCAAATTTCCCAAAAATGTTTTAAAATTGTGCAAAAATTATTTAAAATTGTTCAAAAATATTTTAAAATTTTCTAAAAATGTTTCCAAATTGTACAACCAGTTTTTAAATTATCCAAAAATATTTTAAAATTTGTCTAAAAATTCATTAAAATTTTTGAAAAATGTTTCAAAAATGCTTTTTCACTAATGCAGAATTATTTATTTGTTTTAATAAAGAGTATTTGTATATCAATGCAAAAATTTCGCTTCTTTACACTTATTTTTCTACATTATTATAAATTAAATTTTCATCAAAGCTTAAATACTACAAAGTATATGAACATTTTCCACTCATGCATCAGAATATCTAATCATTGTATTATCATTGCTTCCTTAGAGTAAAGTATGAGTAATACTAGTAGCTTTATTTGAATACTTCCATCCTATGACACGCTAATGTTAAATTCATCGATGAAACCATTAGAAAAGAAGTGATGCCTTTGCCATAGTAGTGATGCTTTTATTGCTTCTTTGGCAGCTTCATTTTTGCTGGGTAATTATATGTACCTAGATTATTATAATACAATTATATCTTATATAATATACATATTATGAACTATTGGTACTCCGAAATGGGTTTAAGTGTTAAAGCTTTGTAAAAAGTTCTTTTTTTTTTGCAGTTTGTAAAGTTCTTTTTTTGCAGTTTGTAAAAAGTTTTTTTTTGCAGTTATAATCTCACGGGTAAAACTGTACGAATAAACATGAACAACGAACATATCCACACACTAGGCGTTGCTTACTTCAGTTCAAGTAATCTCACACATGAGCAGTTATGAACGGACACGTTTGAAAATGGACGCGTTCAAGAAGCAGGGTAAACTGCCAAACGGTTTAAACTGCAAAAAAAAAAAAACGAAGTGTACGGCGGCCTTTACAAGCTAACATATACAATGTCAGCCAAAACTAATTGAACAGAAATGAACGTGAGTTCATTTCTTTGAGTGTAATTTGAAAAGTTAAAGTCATACTCATATTCTATAAACGCATATCGGTTGATGTCATCCTTTGTTTTATTCACATTATGTACTTTTTAAATAAATAACAAAATAAAGAATGTCAGAATCTAAGTGAATGAAGCGACAAAACATACTGAACTAATATAACGAAGATACTATTTTTTGAATTACTCAAATTTTTTGATGAAAGAATAAAATTTTTTGTTAAATCGACAACATATGATGTCGATATATTGTACTAACTATTAATGCCAATTAAAACTATCCAGATATATTTTAATGCTGTTGGTCGTTAACCTTAACTATAAGTAAAATTTTCTTAAAAAATTGAGTCTGGGTAGGTTTAAATTGAGCATACTTTAAGATAAGTTAGCCGACCTAAAAAAGTATATATTTTTTCTCTTGAGTCCTTAGTTATAAGAAATATTAAAATTTGTCACATTACCCTTTAAGGTAGTAAACATGATCTTATCGCCAAAAGAGTTTAAAATAAAGTGAAATATAAAACTTAACATTATTTTTCGTTGGACGTTGTTCGGAGAATATTAAAAAAATTATCATAATTCTTATTCGATGGGCTTTATTATGTCATAAGATTTCATCATTCAGTCAAAAACTACTTTAGTTACGTGGGGTATAAGTTCTTGAATTATATTTAAAAAGCCCTTGTATTTGGCGGATCCAGCCCTTGCTTTTGGATTAAATGTCAATAACAAGTGCAGAACGAAAGTCTAACAATACAAAAATATTTTTCAAATTCAGGCCAAGTGCGAGGTGGCTAACTAAATTCTAAACTAAATATAAATTGACAAAATGGTTTAAAATATTTGAAAATATTTTCCAATTTTAAAGATATTTACATACCTGAATTAAGTTTAGATTTTATTTTACCAGTTCGCACCCACCGTCGCACAGTGGTATTTTGCTGGCAAAAAAGCAATTTTTCGACAATTGAAGCAGAGCCGCGAATAACGTTGTAAGCGACAAAATTGAAATTGTTGAGAAATCGAAAAAAACGTTTTAGAACTTGTAGGTGTAACCCACTGACTGACTTCTTTAGATTGCATTTTGATAACGAAGTCCTGCACAATTTTGCCTAATTTCATTTTTAAGTCATAAAAGAGAGTTATTCTAACTGTAATCTGGGAAAAAAACAGGTTTTGTAAAAATTACTTTTCAAAAATCTAATGATTTAGCAGTGTCCCCAATTATTGATTTTTCATCAACAAAGTTCCCCAACATGTTATTTTCTGGTCCCCAAAATTTAGTTTCTAAAAATATTATATATATATTTTTAAATCAAATGAAAATAAAACAAATTTTTGTAACGTTAATTATTTGCATGTTATACATTTATTTGATTTGTACCTATAACAAATTTAAGATTAAGTTAACTTATTATTTTTTATCTGATTCTGAATTTCGGTGGAGAAGGTTGATAGGAAGTTCGCGTTTGCTTATAGCACGCCGTCAAACTAAACATTTTTCGAAATGGGTCAATACACATAACCACAACAAATGTTATGTACCAAAGTTTTAATTTAAATAGTTTTACAATCAAAATCATCTGATTCATCAGCTTAAGAAGTTTTGCTGTATATGGTGTTTGTATTGTATTAAAAAGTTTCACCATTTCAGTAGAAGGATAGAAATTTTGACCTTAATTTTAATTTGTACTCAGATATTCTTGCCATATAAAAATTTGGCTAATAATTTGTTTATACTGAAGCCCAAAATACATAATTCCGCTTTTTAAAATTTAAACGTAAAAAACGAAAATACGTGTTTTGAGGTTCAAAACTATTCACTGCTATAGAGTGGCAAAAGTATTGATCATTTGGATATTAGCTGTGTTTATGAGGCATGCTATCTTTTATATACACATTATTTTTCTATATATTATTATTTTATAACTATTTTAATTTTTCTGTTCTTGCCACAGCTGCTTTTGAATAATTATCATTAATTTTTGACAGTTCATAATGCTACCAACTTTTGTCGCAAATAAATAACAATTATCATTTAAGACTGAAAAACTTAAACTGTATTTGAATACAACTTAAGTTTAAATGACAATTAACTAATTATATATTAAAATACGATGTTAAAAACAGGGCATTAAATGTACAAACTAAATACTTCCATGGTTTTACTTTTGTGTATATAATCGTAATTTGGTCTGAAAAACATTATGAAAATATAGCCGTTTTTAGTATAAGTGAAAAAAAGTATTGCCCAATATCGAGTTATGCACATTTTACAACTCTATACTGTTACCATAAATTATGAAATATTAACAGGATTGAAAAAATAATAAAAATAAAAGGGGTGAAATAATGTTAATATTTTATCCCCTAAAATCCCCTTAAATTTTGTTGTCATCCCTAAGAAATTCCCGGATCCCAAACGGAAAATTTTATCCCCATTTACGAAATAAAATCCTTAATTTGGGGATAAATCCCCAAAACTGACAACACTGACAAGGCAAAAGACTTATTGGTCTTTAATCTTATGCTACAGTCATAAATTTCAGCCGCTTTGAGAATGAATAAAGACAACTTCTTCATTAACAGAACTAAAATGTTACATTTTTAAATAAATAAAAAAAACTTAAAACTACCAACAAACCACACACATTCATACAAAACGTTCAACACTTACTTTATAAAACCAAAACTAATTCATATAAAACATACTTTGGTGGTATATTTAAAAAATATATATACACAAACTTTTGCTTTGTTAAAGTTTTTGACACCACTACTTATTACATTTAAAAAACATTAACCATAAAATGGTATAATAGCAAAGAGCTAAAAGAGAAAAGACTTATGCTAGAAAAATTGTGCTATAAATTGGGTACACAAGACTAAATTCCTGTTAAATCGCGTATGGAAAGTATAAAGAACTTTAAAAAATATAAATTTCATATCATTTAGCTAATTAATTTTACCCGCTTTTCGCATACACATACACAACGATATTAATAATGTAAAATATAGGAGAGTTTTTTTTAGTAATAGCAAACAAAATATGAAACTAGCTGAAAGGTTTTCAGAAACTAAAAGAAAAATATTTCTGGTTGTTTAAAAGGATGATTTTGTTACCCAAAAAAGTTAGTAGTCACGAGAAAACTTTACTGAGTCACCAAATTTTTAGTCAGAGAATATGTCGCTAGCCATCTTACGAAATTTAAAATTATGATATAAATAAAAATAACAAATAATAAACGCGTCAGAAGTCAGGTTAATTTTTTTTTTTTTTGGTTTTAGATAATTTCTTGCATCAACCAGCTGCAAGGCATTTTTAATTGGTTATCAGTATGTTAAAATTGTTCTTTATATATATATTGTATGCAAATTGCTTTTTAAATAAGGGGTTTCTTAAAAATTCAGAAATTAATTAAAAAGTCATGTGAGTGCAGTAAGTTACCGAATTTCAAAACATGACAGTGCAACTCGCATACCACTGTCAACCCGTGAAATTAAATATTAATTACTGGCAGAACGCGTTTGTAAAAAGCATTTTGTCACTATCTATTTTACAAAATTTTCAGTGGCATATAAATAAAAGCACTAGAAAACAAGTAAAAAAAGGCTTAAATTCGCCTGTGCCGAATCTTTGAATACCCTCCACCAATATCCTAAAAAAACGTTCTATACTGTTTTTGATACAAATAATGTAAAAAACTTTTGAAGTAAAAAAAATTTTTAAAGGTTAAAACTTTTTTGGATGTGAAAACACATTGTTTGGTGGAAAAAAGTTTTGAGGTGAAAAAAAATTAAGTGGTGAAAAACATTTTTTGAGGTGGAAAATATTTGATGTGAATACAAAATATTATTCACCACTAAGCGACTGGTGAAAAAATATGAGAAAATATATTATGTACCAGTCAATACTATGAAATTGTACTAAAATACACCAATTTGTATGGAAAATTTAGAGGTATCTTCACATTTTCATTCATAACTTTTTAACCGCTGAACCGATTTTGCTCATTTTCAATAGCAAACTGCTCGGGAAGATGTCCAATGATCTGGGTATATATTAAGACCCACGCTGTGTTTGCAATTTCAACAGACAGACGGACATCGCTAACTTAAAATCGCATAAGGATCACGAATATATATACTTTATGGGGTCTTAGACCTATATTTCGACATGTTACGAGCGGAATGACAAACTGATATATACCCTCACCATATCTGGTGGAGGGTATAAAAATTGGCTTAAGCCACTATGCCAACGATTTTGAAAAGTGTTTTTCCAGTACTTCCCTGTCACAAATTTCCAGCGCAACCAGAATTAATGCCCATTTATGTTTCTACGAGTGAATGAAAATTGATGAATTGAATTTCCGTAACAATATATATTTTTGTTTTATTTGTAGTAAAATATTTTTTTGTTTGTGTAATAGCTTTTATAGTACCAACTTTTTTTGTTTCCAACGTTGCCAAATTATTTTTAACAAGCTTTATTCCAGTGCTGTCATATTTATGCAACCAACACCTAGCCAGCAGCTATCATTCATTTAGTTTCTTAGCTTGTAAGTATTATGTCTCGGCTTGGGTTGAAATTTCGTCTATTTTTAGAACACCTATTTTTTGGTTTTACCATAGTTTTGCTTACACTGGAAATTTTGTTGTGACAGTGCTGCCGTAACGCCTTTTGAACAACCGGTCCTTTTTTATTTATTTATTTTTGTATTTTGCAAGTGAAAAATACTAGCTATGTTAGAATCAATAAAACTTTTATCTAAATATTAGAAGGCTAAAAATTTAAGCTTTAGTTAATGTTAATACCTACTGAAATTTTAAATCTAAAAAGTTCTCTTTTATATATGCTTTAAAAATAATATTCAAAAATACCCAGCAAAATAAGAGCTGAGGAAGAAGTATTAAAAACACTGCATCTACTTAACCCGAAGTTGTGCAAACTTCGGGAAATCATTAATGACTTTAACATTGGCGTATTATTGGGAGGAAGTAGTGTAACGTAGCAAATCACCCCTTGCTGCTGAATGCTACGAACATATTTTATATATCTATTTTCGATATTCTATAATATAGTATGAGTTTGTGTGGTTGTTGTACGCCTGCTTGTTAAATGCAGTAGCAATGATTTGTGTGGTCGTCGTACACTTATATTTACTCACAGCGCACTGGCATTAGTTAGTGTAGTTGTTTTACCCACCCATATTTTGTATTTCGTTTGGTTTAATTTAAGAACCAAAGGCAAGCTTAGTAGGGGCTTCATACATACATATTCTTGTGTGTTTTATTTGTCCCTTGGTTCAGGAGACAAATGTTATGGCGAACGGTCGACTGCCATAACATTTGCACAGCTTCGGCTGTCTGTTCCACACAGCGGCCTTCGGGTTGTCTGTTCCACACAGCGGCTTCGGCTATCTGTTTCACACAGCGATCTTCGTGCTGTCTGTTCCACACAGCGGTCTTCGGGCTGTCTGTTCCACACAGCGGCCTCGGCAGTCTGTTCCACACAGCAGCCTTCGGGCTGTCTGTTCTACACAGCGGCTTCGGCTGTCTGTTCCACACTGCGGTCTGCGTGCTGTCTGTTCCTCACAGCGTTCATCGGGCTGTCTGTTCCACACGCTGGCTTCGGATGTCTGTTCCACACATCGGCTTCAACTGTCTGTTCCACACAGCGCCTTCGGCTGTCTGTTGCACATAGCGGTCTTCGGGCTGTCTTTTCAACACAGCGGTTCGGCTGTGGAATTATTCCCAAATTGGGGATTTTATTTCCTGAATGGGGATAAAAAATTTCCGTTTGGGAATTTGTTGGTGATGAGGGGATTTTTGGGGATAAAGTAATAACAATATTTCTTTTAATTTTTAATATTTTTTCAACCCTGTCAATATTTTAAAATTGGTGGTAACAGCGCAGAGTTGTAAAATTTGCATACTTTTGAATATTCGATACTACTCAATACTCTTTACATTTAATATATAGCGGTGTTTTATTTTCATACCAAAAACAGGGTTACGTTTTCATAATATTTTTCAACCCAAATTATGCTTATATACAGAATAATACAACTCCGGAAGTATTTGTTAATTTTTTTTTAAGTATTGAGTACTCAATACCGAAATGAACAATACTGTTCGAACTTTATTTATTTTACTTTATTTATTTGTCTGTGGAACTTTATTCCAAACATTATAGCTGCACTCTAATTAATTTCTGTTGAAATTTACCCAACTTATAGTAGGAAACTGTACTCCTAATATAAGTTGGGAAAACTTGCTCTATGTGCGTAAATGAAAAAAAGTACAAACATTATGCGTAAATTGATGAACACAAAATAGGTATAATTACATTAAAAGTGCTTAAAATTTAAATCAAATTTTAAAATGAAAGAAACACGATTTTCCTGTAAATGTATACATATAATTCGTAAAAATCCTAAACGTTGAAAATTAAACAGCCCAAAAATGTTTGTTTTGTATCGTAATAAAAATAATAATAAAAATAAAAACAATAAATTTTTTGTTTCGAAACTCACAATAAGAATAGCAACAATAAATTTTTTATTTAGTAATTCCAAATAATTGATTAATTTAAAAAACTAATAAAGTTTTCTTTTTAAATTTTGAAAATATTTTAGATTTTTTTTCAATTTTAAAATGTCATAATTTTTTCCACCATTATAAGTTAGTATATTTACAAACTTCGTGCGTAAAATTTTTATTTAACAAAATAATACTAATTTTAGGCATAATGTGTTTAATTGAAACACAGAGTGTGTAAAAATACTTCGTGTGTGTGTAATTGTATATGAAAGTGTGCGTAATTGTATATGAAAGTGTACGCATTTGGTGTTTATATTTACCGAATTTTCGTAATATTACATAAAACTTTACCCATTTTATAGTAGTAAATTTATAAGCATTTTTTAGAGTCTGTGAATCCAAGTTAGACAAATTTGTGTTTACTATCGCAACCTCGTATCTCAAAAACTACTACCTTTCAGGAGAGACAAAATAAAAAGTTTTATAAAAACTTGTGAAATTTTTAAATTTAAATTAAGCATTATTTTTTAAATAAAAAGAAAAAAATGTCACGTGTTGTGACAAAACGTTTTTTTGTCTCTCGTGAAAGGTAGTAGTTTTTGACCCATTTCCAGTAAGGCAAAATTTTTAGTTGGACCGCGTGCTATAAAAACACGCGAAGATGTTCGGATCCAAATAACAATGATCGGCACAAACAAAAAAAAAAAATTCACCAGATTTGGATTTGGGACTTCTCATCAACCATTAAAATCTCCGCCAAAATTCAGTATCAGAATCGAAAAAAATGTCCTTGCTCATATTTGATTAAATATTATGTTTTATTTTAAATTAATTTAAAAAACATAAATTTTGGTTTTAAACATTTTGGGGATTTTTGGGGACAGAAAAATAGCAGTTTGAGGGTTTTTGGGGATGAAAAATCATTATTAGGGGGTAAAGCCTTTAAAAAACTGACAACACTGTGTCTTGTTATCAGAATTTAAACTTGTCAGGCAGAAAATAACACTTATCGTTAAAAAACTACTAAAATATTGAAATTAATATTATAACTTCCGTAAAAATACTTATCAGAAAAAATTTTAGTTGAATGTAGAAAAATGCAAAGTTAACAACACTACGCAGGAAAACTTTGGTAATGGTTGCGATAAACTCATTCATTACCTCGTAATGTGTACTCCCTACACATATGATTATTTTTCAATAGAAAGTAATGAGTTACCGATAATTGGATACATAATGCATTACTTTGTACTGTATATCCCTTACCTATATCATTATAATTCAGCAAAAAGTTATGGGTTACCGATATGTAGATACATAATGCATTACTTTGTAGTGTATACCCCTTACCTTCAGCATTATTTTGAAACATAAAGTAATAAATTACCGACATAAAATAATGACTCTTAAAACTAATAAATTAATTGAAATCATACCTAGCATACAAATCAATATTTGATAAATAATTTGTATCCCATCCCATCTTTATTAGAGAAAAAATCTTAGCAATAAGTACAAAGCGTCGGAAAAATAACGACACAAAACTGCTCATCGCCGAGCTCATGTTAAATTTTTTTGGTTTTTCTCATAATTTGTTAAAATTTATTTAATTTTTTTAAATTTTATCATGTTTTGTTTGATTTTTTCTTTTGTGTAGTCTTTTTTTATAATTGTCAAACGAAAATGACAGCTGAGTTTTACGTAATAGGAATAATTGATAGCGAATATTGCCGGAGAATTATTTCACCATAAATTGTAGGCAATAAATATTTACGAAATCGAGTGGTCCACACAGAAGATAAAATAATTTTGACGTTTGCTGCAATATATGTCCACATATTTGTCTCCATTCTGGACTACGGGATGTGCATTTATTTATATTGCACACAACTGTACAATCTAAAAACTACTGCCATATATTGATAACAAGCATTTTTAGTTTCATTCGTGTTTTTATTAGGTTTTATTTCTGTAGAAAAGCTTAAATTGGTTTGAAAAATTAAAGATATTAAGTGCAAAGTTAAAAAGTGGAAAGTCAAAGTAACTAATTATTGTTAACCTCTTCGTAATCATTTAGGTAACCAATTATTTTTCCCCCTATCTGCAAAAAGGTAATTCATTACTTTTCATTTTTTAATAAGCATAATTGTAAGAATGAACCCATTACTTTGAGGCTCGTCGCCTGTAGAATTCATCAATGAAGTAAGGTGTAAAGTAATTCATCGGCCCCTAAGGCTATACATTACTTTACCCATTATTTAGTAATGTGTGGTTTTAATTCAACGTTAGGGAGACCTCTATTATAAATGGTTTTTCATAAAAATCATCGATGCGTTATCATCGATTTAAAAAAATATCTTTTTCATAAAGGGTGGTTTTATAAGGTACAGGGTGTCCGCCGGGAAGGTATACTACTTTGTCTTGCCGCCATTTTGGTAAACATTAGTCTTGACAGTTCATATTTGGCAGTCGTGAATTAGACACGTGGCAAATTTATTATGGAAAAATATTCGATAAACCAACGTGTTTTAATCGTTAAAACAGCTCGCCCATTACAACCCCGATTTTCATGAAAAAATCATAATAAGTACAAGGCACATTTTCATTTGAATGGATATGTGAATAAACAAAATAGTCGGTTCTGGGCAATGGAAAACCCTTAAATTATTCATCAGTCGCCTTTGCATCCATTAAAAGTGGTAGTCTGGTGTGCAATTTGGTCAGGAGGAATCATTGAACCTTACTTCTTTGAAAATAAAAACGGCGTAACGGTAACTGTAAATGGGGAGCGATATCGTGATATGATTGAAAACTTTTTTAACGCCACAACTGCATGCTTTGGGCTTGATTAAAAAGTGGTATCAAAAAGACGATGCCACATCGCATACAGCCAGGATTACAATGGAATTACTGCGAGACCTCTTTCCACAACAAGTTATTTCAAGAAATGGTGATGTTGATTGGCCTCCACGGTCGCCTGATTTGACTGCTCCGGACTTCTTTTTGTGGGATATCTGATATTATGCAAACAAACCAGAAACGCTTGAGCAACTCAAACAAAATATTCGTGATGAAATTAATGAAATACCGCGTGAAATGTGTGAGAATGTAACGAAAAATGTGCTCAAAAGGGCTCACCTTTGTGAGGCTAACAGAGGCGGACATTTAACTGATATTGTATTCTATACATAATTGCCGACATTAAATACAACATTTATCAATATAAGATCTATTCTCCCTCATTTAATCAAAAATTATTAACAAACAAAGTAGTATACCTTCCCGGCGGACACCCTGTATATCAATTTGACTTTAAATGAAAGTGCATTTTGTGACAATTAATTTTTAAATCATTTAAATTAAAGTTCATTCATGTTCGGGCCAATTTATGAGAAAAAGTAGTGAAAATAATTTTAGACTGGAATTGTTTTTTAGATATAATTGTGTAAGTATTTTTTTATGTACAAAACAATATTTTTGTTCAGTATAATCTAGAAAATCATCATCAACTCTGCACACTGTTTCAGTATGTTTCGCATCGAAAAAGATTTTGCGATTTTCTGGTAAGATCTAGCGGTTTTAATTTGCCCCTAGCAGGAAAATTTGTCTGAAAATCTAGTGATCAAACGTAAATTTCGCAGACGGACAAAATTATATTTTTACCACTGGAGGGTATTAAGTTATTAAAAACATAATTACTTTTAAAACTCTCTGAGTTCGAGTTAAACTTAAACGGTAATTATCTGCGTACTCAATTTAGTATACATAGGTATATATATAGGTATACATGTGTATGCTTTGGCAACAACAGCAAACGAATTACTGTCACCCGTTTTGCTGCTTGCTTTACTTGTACATATTATCTCTTTAGCACTCACTTTTTGTATAGCAAATGAATTGCAAGTCACCTTAGCTACGTTAAATTATAAGAAATAATTATAATATTAAGAAATATAATTCAATAAATTATCCATTAAAATATATAATAAACGGGTGTTTTAATTATTTAAAGCCGAGTTTATTACAGTGGCGACGAGGATAAAACGTTATTAAATAAAATAAAATTTTTTTTTTTAATAAAAAATATAAAGTTTTTACGGAGCCGGCTGTGACGTCATCGTGTTGAGCAAGAGTTACAGTATAAAGAACAAAAGCAAAGATGACAACAGTGAACCAGATTTCCCAGATAATTGGTAAGGTGCCAAGCTTTGATCATAAGCACAACAATTGGTCAGTGTTCCAAAATCAAATGGATCAATTTCTGGTGGCAAACGACATAACAACTGAGGTGAAGAAGAAGGCAATTCTGTTGACGTCATTGTGTGAAACGTCATACATGCTGTTGCAAAATTTGGTGAGTCCAAAAAAAAAATAGAAGAGACAACAACAACATATGAAAGTTGTGTAGCGGTGATGCAGAAACATTTCAAGCCACCAACATCAGGTTTTGCAGAACGTTACAAATTTTATAACGCTTCGAAATCAGCTACGGAGACTATAAATGAATGGGCCGTACGTGTTCGATCGCTAGCAGTGAATTGCGAGTTTGGAACAAGTTTATCAACCGCAATTCTTGATAAATTTGTAATGGGGTTGGAGAAAGGTCCGGCCCGGGACAAAATCTTTTTGGAGTCGGTGAAGATTTCTTTTGACAAAGTGGTTGAAATTGCCAACAATGCAGAGTATGCAAAGCACCAATATGACGCAGTGGCGGTGAAAGAAGAACATGTTAATTTCATCAGAAAAGCAAATGGCGGCAGAAACAAAAGGGAATCGCAAAATAGGGTGGCTCAGCAAAGTCACAAGAAAAGCGATCAACAGTGTGAAGTCTGCGGTTTTAAAAACCATAAAAGCGAGCAATGTAAATTTAAAAATTATAAATGCAATCAGTGCCAGCAAAAGGGCCATTTAAAAAAAATGTGTAAGGCCAAAAAAATTAATTATTTAGAAAATGTGGATAGAGACTTAAGTCTGTTTTCTTTTTCGAGTCCAAAAGATGGACCTATTAAAATTAGAATAAATGTAAATGGTAAACCTTTTGATATGGAGTTGGATACGGGCTCAGAAAATAATGTGATTTCGGAAAACACATATAAGGCTACGTTTAGTAATTATAGTTTGCGAAAAGTAGATATGCTATTAAAAGCTTATAACGGTACAAATATAATTCCTATTGGAGCTTGTGAGGTGTTAGTGCAATACGGTAATAAAGAAAAACTCATTCCAGTTATTGTTATAAAACATGGTGGTCCACCACTTTTGGGCAGAAACTTTTTAAAAGCGTTTGAGATTGAAATTTGTAATGTAAATTATTCATCCGAACTGCAAGTGGCAAAAAGTAACCCAATTGTGTTAAAATTTAACAATTTGTTTGATGATGGTTTGGGACTTTTTAAACTGAGTAAGGCCGTGTTGAAAATTAAAGAGGAAGCTGTTCCAAAATTTTTTAGACCGAGGCCTTTGCCTTTAGCAATTAAAGACAAAGTGGAATCAGGGTTGGAGGATTTAGTTAAACTGAAAATTTTAAAAGCGGTTGAGTATAGTGAATGGGGAACGCCAATAGTGCCAATATTGAAAAAGAACGGTAGTGTTAGGATTTGCGGAGATTTTAAAGTAACGGTCAACCCATACTTAATGATAGAAAAGTATCCTTTGCCTCGAATTGAAGAAATTTTTTCAAAATTACATGGCGGTGAGGAGTTTACGAAACTGGATTTAAGTATGGCGTATCAACAAATTGAACTAGATGAGGAATCCCGCAAATATACCACTATTTCTACTTCAAAAGGTATTTTTCAGTATACTCGGCTTATTTATGGTTTAGCTTCAGCTCCCGCGATTTTCCAAAGGAAAAGGCGCCTAATCGGAAATTGCATAACGAACGTCTGGAACGAGTCCTAAATATTTTAAGTGATGCAGGTTTCAAATTGTCTACTGAAAAATGTGAATTTTTCTGTAAAAAAATAAAATATTTAGGCCATGTGATTGATAAAAATGGGTTAAAAATGAATCCGGAGAAACTTAGCGAAATTTCAAAAATTCCTAACCCTAAAAATGTAAAAGATCTCCAGGCATTTTTAGGAGTTGTAAATTTTTATCGCCGATTTTTACCAGACGTGTCCACGTTGCTATATCCATTGCATCAGTTACTAAGGGCCGATACCGAATTTAAGTGGACTCAAAACTGTTCTGTGGCAGTTGATAAATTAAAAAAAAGTTTGGTAGCCGAAAATTGTTTGGCGCATTTTAATGCGGTTTTAAAACAAAATTAACTGTGGATGCGAGTCCGGTGGGAGTAGGGGCTGTGTTGTCACAGATAAATGATAAGGGCGAAGAAAGACCAATCGAATTTGCTTCGAGAACGCTTACGGATACGGAAAAAAGGTATTCGCAATTAGATCGGGAAGCCGTTGCAATTTTGTTTGGGGTTAAAAAGTTTCATCAGTATGTGTACGGGCGTCATTTTACGTTGGTTACAGATAACAAACCGTTGCATCATATTTTTAATCCCAAGAAAGGTATCCCGGTGATGGCATCAAATAGGTTGCAGCGTATAGCGTTAACTTTGTCGGGTTATCAATTTGATATTGCTCATATTAAATCGAAAAGTAACATCGCTGACTATTTTGCAAGATACCCTCGGGAATCAGAGGTTAAACTTGATGATTTGCCAACGGATTTATACGTAAATTACGTGAACAAGATTCAAAATGGTGAACAATTTTTAAATTTTGAAACTATCGGGTTAGAAACGGGAAAAGATGCCGTATTAAAAAGAGTCCGTAAACATATTGAATCAGGCTGGCCGGCTAAGTGCTCAGATTCTAATTTGGTCCCGTTTTTCTTAAAAAGAAACGAAATGTCTGTGGAGTCAAATTGTGTGTTTTGGGGCTATAGGGTGATTATACCTCAGCAGTTAAGAAGTGATGTTGTTACCTTTTTACATGCTTCACATATGGGTATAGTAAAAATGAAAGCTATGGCTCGTGAATGCTGCTGGTGGCCAAAGCAGGGTAATGATTTAGAGGAAATTGTTAAGGCGTGTGAACCATGTTTAATGACAAAACCAAATCCACCTCCACCTTAGTTGTGGTGGACAGTACCAGTAAATGGATTGAGTGTATAGACATGGGGAGTAATACCACTAGTCGCGCGGTTGTTGCCGTGTTAAGAGAAGTATTTGCTCGATTTGGTTTACCAAAATGTATGGTTTCGGATAATGGAACGTCTTTTGTGTCCAATGAATTTAAAATTTTTTTAAAAATTAACGGTATTGAACACATCACAACTCCAGTAGGGCATCCAGCTACTAATGGGCAGGCTGAAAATTCAGTAAAAACCATTAAAAATGCTCTTAAGCGAAGTTTAAATAACGTACCAGCGTCAGAATTTAATAGCGTTCTATGTAGATTTTTATTTGATTACAGAAACACAGTGCACTCTAGTACTGGGGTTTCACCGGTGCAATTAATGTTCAATAAACGTAAATTAAGAACAAGACTTGATTTAATTAATCCAAACCGAAAAGTTATCAATATGAATCAGAGTCAAGTTGAATTGCATGCAAAAAATAAGCAAGAAAGCCAAATAAAATTTTACAAAGGCAACAAGAAAAATGTTTTTAACGAAGCCGATAATGTTATTTGTAAGGATTATTCAATTCCTGGAAAAGTTTCTTGGATTAGAGGTTCAGTATTGAAAAAACTTGGTAGGCAAACCTATTTGATAAAAACAAAAAATAATAAAACTTGGAAAAGGCATGCAAACCAAATGGTTTTATGTACTGAACCACTAAATGAAAAAACTGAAATTCCAACAACTATTTTAGATCCCTTACAAAAAATTGCTCCAAGTATCCAACATTGTAACTATTGTAACTATTGAAGAAACACCAAAGAAAATGAAATTGTTAAATATAATTTAAGAGGAAGGAAACCGAAGAAAGTATAAATTATATATTACCGCTCTAAAATTTTGTTTGTTAAAATTTTTTTTTTCTGAGATCAAATCAAATGGATCAATTTCTGGTGGCAAACGACATAACAACTGAGGTGAAGAAGAAGGCAATTCTGTTGACGTCATTGTGTGAAACGTCATACATGCTGTTGCAAAATTTGGTGAGTCCAAAAAAAAAAATAGAAGAGACAACAACAACATATGAAAGTTGTGTAGCGGTGATGCAGAAACATTTCAAGCCACCAACATCAGGTTTTGCAGAACGTTACAAATTTTATAACGCTTCGAAATCAGCTACGGAGACTATAAATGAATGGGCCGTACGTGTTCGATCGCTAGCAGTGAATTGCGAGTTTGGAACAAGTTTATCAACCGCAATTCTTGATAAATTTGTAATGGGGTTGGAGAAAGGTCCGGCCCGGGACAAAATCTTTTTGGAGTCGGTGAAGATTTCTTTTGACAAAGTGGTTGAAATTGCCAACAATGCAGAGTATGCAAAGCACCAATATGACGCAGTGGCGGTGAAAGAAGAACATGTTAATTTCATCAGAAAAGCAAATGGCGGCAGAAACAAAAGGGAATCGCAAAATAGGGTGGCTCAGCAAAGTCACAAGAAAAGCGATCAACAGTGTGAAGTCTGCGGTTTTAAAAACCATAAAAGCGAGCAATGTAAATTTAAAAATTATAAATGCAATCAGTGCCAGCAAAAGGGCCATTTAAAAAAAATGTGTAAGGCCAAAAAAATTAATTATTTAGAAAATGTGGATAGAGACTTAAGTCTGTTTTCTTTTTCGAGTCCAAAAGATGGACCTATTAAAATTAGAATAAATGTAAATGGTAAACCTTTTGATATGGAGTTGGATACGGGCTCAGAAAATAATGTGATTTCGGAAAACACATATAAGGCTACGTTTAGTAATTATAGTTTGCGAAAAGTAGATATGCTATTAAAAGCTTATAACGGTACAAATATAATTCCTATTGGAGCTTGTGAGGTGTTAGTGCAATACGGTAATAAAGAAAAACTCATTCCAGTTATTGTTATAAAACATGGTGGTCCACCACTTTTGGGCAGAAACTTTTTAAAAGCGTTTGAGATTGAAATTTGTAATGTAAATTATTCATCCGAACTGCAAGTGGCAAAAAGTAACCCAATTGTGTTAAAATTTAACAATTTGTTTGATGATGGTTTGGGACTTTTTAAACTGAGTAAGGCCGTGTTGAAAATTAAAGAGGAAGCTGTTCCAAAATTTTTTAGACCGAGGCCTTTGCCTTTAGCAATTAAAGACAAAGTGGAATCAGGGTTGGAGGATTTAGTTAAACTGAAAATTTTAAAAGCGGTTGAGTATAGTGAATGGGGAACGCCAATAGTGCCAATATTGAAAAAGAACGGTAGTGTTAGGATTTGCGGAGATTTTAAAGTAACGGTCAACCCATACTTAATGATAGAAAAGTATCCTTTGCCTCGAATTGAAGAAATTTTTTCAAAATTACATGGCGGTGAGGAGTTTACGAAACTGGATTTAAGTATGGCGTATCAACAAATTGAACTAGATGAGGAATCCCGCAAATATACCACTATTTCTACTTCAAAAGGTATTTTTCAGTATACTCGGCTTATTTATGGTTTAGCTTCAGCTCCCGCGATTTTCCAAAGGAAAAGGCGCCTAATCGGAAATTGCATAACGAACGTCTGGAACGAGTCCTAAATATTTTAAGTGATGCAGGTTTCAAATTGTCTCCTGAAAAATGTGAATTTTTCTGTAAAAAAATAAAATATTTAGGCCATGTGATTGATAAAAATGGGTTAAAAATGAATCCGGAGAAACTTAGCGAAATTTCAAAAATTCCTAACCCTAAAAATGTAAAAGATCTCCAGGCATTTTTAGGAGTTGTAAATTTTTATCGCCGATTTTTACCAGACGTGTCCACGTTGCTATATCCATTGCATCAGTTACTAAGGGCCGATACCGAATTTAAGTGGACTCAAAACTGTTCTGTGGCAGTTGATAAATTAAAAAAAAGTTTGGTAGCCGAAAATTGTTTGGCGCATTTTAATGCGGTTTTAATGATAAGGGCGAAGAAAGACCAATCGAATTTGCTTCGAGAACGCTGACGGATACGGAAAAAAGGTATTCGCAATTAGATCGGGAAGCCGTTGCAATTTTGTTTGGGGTTAAAAAGTTTCATCAGTATGTGTACGGGCGTCATTTTACGTTGGTTACAGATAACAAACCGTTGCATCATATTTTTAATCCCAAGAAAGGTATCCCGGTGATGGCATCAAATAGATTGCAGCGTATAGCGTTAACTTTGTCGGGTTATCAATTTGATATTGCTCATATTAAATCGAAAAGTAACATCGCTGACTATTTTGCAAGATACCCTCGGGAATCAGAGGTTAAACTTGATGATTTGCCAACGGATTTATACGTAAATTACGTGAACAAGATTCAAAATGGTGAACAATTTTTAAATTTTGAAACTATCGGGTTAGAAACGGGAAAAGATGCCGTATTAAAAAGAGTCCGTAAACATATTGAATCAGGCTGGCCGGCTAAGTGCTCAGATTCTAATTTGGTCCCGTTTTTCTTAAAAAGAAACGAAATGTCTGTGGAGTCAAATTGTGTGTTTTGGGGCTATAGGGTGATTATACCTCAGCAGTTAAGAAGTGATGTTGTTACCTTTTTACATGCTTCACATATGGGTATAGTAAAAATGAAAGCTATGGCTCGTGAATGCTGCTGGTGGCCAAAGCAGGGTAATGATTTAGAGGAAATTGTTAAGGCGTGTGAACCATGTTTAATGACAAAACCAAATCCACCTCCACCTTAGTTGTGGTGGACAGTACCAGTAAATGGATTGAGTGTATAGACATGGGGAGTAATACCACTAGTCGCGCGGTTGTTGCCGTGTTAAGAGAAGTATTTGCTCGATTTGGTTTACCAAAATGTATGGTTTCGGATAATGGAACGTCTTTTGTGTCCAATGAATTTAAAATTTTTTTAAAAATTAACGGTATTGAACACATCACAACTCCAGTAGGGCATCCAGCTACTAATGGGCAGGCTGAAAATTCAGTAAAAACCATTAAAAATGCTCTTAAGCGAAGTTTAAATAACGTACCAGCGTCAGAATTTAATAGCGTTCTATGTAGATTTTTATTTGATTACAGAAACACAGTGCACTCTAGTACTGGGGTTTCACCGGTGCAATTAATGTTCAATAAACGTAAATTAAGAACAAGACTTGATTTAATTAATCCAAACCGAAAAGTTATCAATATGAATCAGAGTCAAGTTGAATTGCATGCAAAAAATAAGCAAGAAAGCCAAATAAAATTTTACAAAGGCAACAAGAAAAATGTTTTTAACGAAGCCGATAATGTTATTTGTAAGGATTATTCAATTCCTGGAAAAGTTTCTTGGATTAGAGGTTCAGTATTGAAAAAACTTGGTAGGCAAACCTATTTGATAAAAACAAAAAATAATAAAACTTGGAAAAGGCATGCAAACCAAATGGTTTTATGTACTGAACCACTAAATGAACAAACTGAAATTCCAACAACTATTTTAGATCCCTTACAAAAAATTGCTCCAAGTATCCAACATTGTAACTATTGTAACTATTGAAGAAACACCAAAGAAAATGAAATTGTTAAATATAATTTAAGAGGAAGGAAACCGAAGAAAGTATAAATTATATATTACCGCTCTAAAATTTTGTTTGTTAAAATTTTTTTTTTCTGAGATAAGTATAAAAAAAAAAGTTTTCTGAGATTTCAAATAAATTTTTTTCTCTTCACATATAATTGTTAAACAAAAATAATGAAATTTTAAAAAAATTGTATTATATCGGATGAGAAACAAATTTATGAAAGGGGTAGTTGTAGGGTATTAAGTTATTAAAAACATAATTACTTTTAAAACTCTCTGAGTTCGAGTTAAACTTAAACGGTAATTATCTGCGTACTCAATTTAGTATACATAGGTATATATATATATAGGTATACATGTGTATGCTTTGGCAACAACAGCAAACGAATTACTGTCACCCGTTTTGCTGCTTGCTTTACTTGTACATATTATCTCTTTAGCACTCACTTTTTGTATAGCAAATGAATTGCAAGTCACCTTAGCTACGTTAAATTATAAGAAATAATTATAATATTAAGAAATATAATTCAATAAATTATCAATTAAAATATATAATAAACGGGTGTTTTTAATTATTTAAAGCCGAGTTTATTACAACCACCAAGTTGATGTATTAGGTTATTTTCAAAAATTATCAATGAAATAATTTCGCTTGAATGTTGAAAAAGTGCCATCTCTAATAACTTTAACAGTCTTAGCGAACAACTATTAACTATAAATATTTCTACCTAGAAAAACTTTGCTAATGGGTGCGGTATAATCATGCGTCGCCTTGTAATGATAGCTCGTTAGATTTTGCAAGCATAAAGTAATACGTTACCGATTACTGATGACGTATTACATGATTTATAAATCTAAAGTAATAATCAAAATATTTCTGAAAATTTATTTTTAGATACATTACTTTGCACTTTTTTGTAAGCAAAAAAGTAATGTATGTATGTTTTGACAACACTAACGAAAAATCGAAACGCAATAATTTATTTAGGTTAAAAGCAATCAAAAATTATATGTTGCGATAGCTCAGTGGGTAGAGTTCTCGGCTGGCAACCAGAGTTCTCAGGTTTAATTCCCATCATGACCACATTATATTTAATATCGTTAAAAATATTTGTAAAATTTATTTTTGTGAATGTGTATCAAACACATTGCTTTTCTTATTCTTGTAACCATATAAGTAACCACTTACATTATCACCTCTAAAGTAATGGGTCCATACATTACCCTTTGACTCATGGCCTGTAAAATTCAACAGTTAAGTAAGGTATAAAGTAATTCATGAGCCCCTAAAGCTATTACTTTACAATGCCAAATTATTTACTTTAATTAATCGAATATGTGCCGTTTCATTTTTGAATACTCTAAACTTAAGGGGTGTTCGCAGGGCACATGTTGGTTTATGTGTTTCAAAAATTTCCCAATAAACATTTTTGTTGGACTTAAAGGTAAAATCAAGTGTAATTATATTTACCTATTTCAAGCCTTGATTTATATTTGAATTAATTTTTCATTGATTTCAAAGTATCGTTTAGTTCTGATTTTCCTCTTCTAAGGCAGTTCTTTTTT